>JAXQQM020085330.1:0-27126 GCA_034641835.2 Pinus albicaulis
GTTCTGCTTTATCCACAATAGTTGGATAGTTAAGAATTCCAAATTATAGGTTACAAGGAAATGCATATTTTGATTTGCTATTACTGCAAACTTTTTTTATGAAGTCGAGTTAGATGTGGTTCCACTTGACATTTTCGGGATTATCTTGGGAAGTCCATATTTGTATGACAAGAAAGTGGTGTTTTATCACCATGAGAACAAATATCATTTTCTTAAGGATGGGTTGGAGTATACTATGAGAGATAATCACAAAAAAATGAATATTTCTTTAGTTAATGCAGAGAAAATGAAGAGGCTAGTTAATGCAAGTAAACATTTTATGCTTCTCATGATCAAGAAAAAGGATGATGTTGACTATGAATCTTTTGAAGGATGTGATGAAAAATTAAAATATGATTTGTTTGATGTGGTAAGTCAGCATGGCGACATGTTTTAAGAACCATGTGGGTTACCTCCTAAGAGGGGAATTCAACATGAGATTTAGTTGCAGAAGGATGTTCCACTTCCAAACATTGGTATGTATCACATGTCAATTATGGAGAGTTTGGAAATCAAGAAGAAAATTCAAGAATTGTTGAAAAAAGGTATCATACGCCCATCTACTTCGCCATGTGGTTCACCAATTGTTTTGGTACCAAATAAGGACGAGACTTGGTGCATGTGCATCGATTTCCATGCACTAAATAAAATCATGGTAAATAATCGCTAGCCACTCCCACACATTAATGATTTGCTAGATCATTTGAAGTATGCAAGATATTTCACTGAGTTAGACTTGCAAAGTGGTTATCATCAAGTTAGAATAGCTGAAGAGGACATTTGGAAAATTGCTTTCAAAACTAAACAAGGATTTTTTGAGTGGTTAGTTATGCCATTTAGTTTAACAAATGCTCCAACTACTTTCATGAGAGTCATGAATGATGTACTTATACCATTTCTAGATGACTTTGTCATTGTTTACTTAGATGACATACTTATATTTAACATATCAAGAGAAGAACATGTCATGCATGTGAACAAGGTACTTGATGTCTTGAAAAAAGAGAAATTGTTCTTAAAAATGTCGAAGTGCAAGTTTGGAAAGACTTGTTTGGTGCATTTGGGACACATTGTTGAAGGAGGTGAATTGAAGATAGACCCTTCTAAAGTAGAGGCCATTTTGAATTGGCCCAAGCCCAATACAGTTACACAGGTAAGAAGCTTTCTTGGGGCAGCATAGTATTGGAGGAAATTCATTGCTAATTCTTCTTCCATTGCAGCTCTGCTACATGCATTGACAAGTGTCAAGGAGTCTTCCATTGGGGATATGTACAAAAAAAATAAAAAAATAAAAATAAAATGCTTTAAAGCAAAATATAAGTTCAGCACCGGTATTAGCACTTCTGGATCTTAGACACCCATTTGAGATCTAAACAGATGCAGGTGATTAATATGCTATGGGAGCAATGCTCATGCAGTATGGTAAGCCCATTTCGTTTCATTCTGAAATTTTTAGTGGAGTTGTGACTAATTATCCCACCTATGATAAACAGTTATATGCCTTGGTACAAAGTGTAAAGAAATGGAAGCACTATTTGATGGGGAAAGATACCATTATTCATACTGACCATCAGCCATTGAATTACTTACCGTCAGTCAAATTTGCAACAATCAAGACATTTCAGATGGATGGGATTTCTACAAAAATTTCATTTGGTTATTAGGTACAAAAAGGTAGTTGATGTGCTCTCTAGGTCTATTGTAAATTCATCTATTATACTCAAGAAAAATTCAATTATGCATGAAAGTTACATTGAACAATATGCATATGATAGTGATTTTCAATATGTGTATGAAAGCTTGAGTCAAGTCAACCAAAATGAAGAGTTAGATTATGATGTGCATAACATTTTTCTGTATCACTTAGGCAAGTTATGTATATGACAGGGAGAAATAAACAATATCATAAGGGAGGCGCACACATCATTGATTGCTTGACATTTCGGTGTAGGCAAGACAATAGTGAATCTACAAAGGTATTGTTATTGGCCACACATGATTGATAGTGTATCTCATTTTATTAGAGGATTTTCTTTATGTGCAACAAGTAAGCCTAGCAATAGGAAACTTGGATTGTACACTCCACTTCTGGTTCCTTCACATCCTTGGGAGAGTATTTCAATGGATTTTGTAGGTGATATTCCTATATCAAGGAAAGGTCGTGATTACTTGTATTTTGTGGTAGATAGGTTCAGTAAAATGTGTCTTTTGATACCATGTAAGAAAAAAATTACAGCTGCACAAATTGCTATTATTTTCTTTCAAAATGTATGGGTTCATTTTGGTCTTCCTACTTCTATTGTAAGTGATCGGGATTCCCAGTTTGTTGGGAATTTTTGGTCAAAATTATGGGACACGATGCAAGTTTAGTTCAGAAGAAAATTACAAGAATTTCATTAATGCAGCTCTTACATTAAACAGGAGTTATAACAGGAAGATTATTCATCTTCTTAGAGTTTATTGCACCAAACATCCCAAGTTGTGGGAAGTTGCATTACATTCAACATGCATATAACCGGGCAAAGCATTCTTCCACAAACACATCGCCATTTGAGGCATGTCTTGGGTACTTTCCAAGGTTGCTTTTGGACTTCATCTTTGAGAAATATGTCACTATAGATGGTCATAGTGACATAGATAAGGCAAGGAAGTTCATTGGAAGAATTTAGTTGATACATCACACGATTACAAGAGCAACAGAAAAAGTCAAAAGCTACAAGGCAAGGCATGACAAACACCATGTTGATCACAAATTCCAGGTTGGAGATGAAGTTTGGTTGTAAATCAGCAAAGAAATATTACAAGGGGAAGGTAAAAAGATCAAGCCAATCCATTATGGCTCATTTAAAATTCTGGAAATGATTGGTACTAATGCATTTAAGCTAGATTTTCCTCCTTATATGAAAATATATTATGTCGTTAATGTTGAGAATTTGAGATTTTTTGAGCCTCCTTTGATTGATGATCAAGGAGAGCATGTTCAACTTCCATCAATAGATTTTTTCTCACTAGAATATCTTGATGAAATTCAGCAAGATCTCATACTTGACAGAAGAACTAGAACTTCAAGAAGAGGGAATGTCGAATACCTTAGAGTGGGACTTAAGGGACAAAATCCTTCAAAGGAAAAATGGATGGAGAGCGAAAGGGTGAGGGAGTTGTACCCTCACCTGTTGAAAAATTGATAATATCTTTTGGGGTCCAAAAGGCTTCTAGTGGGGAGGAATGATCAGGAGCTCAGTATTTAGCCAAAATTGAAAGTGATTAGAAATTCTTTAGACCAGAACAAATGGATATATCTCTTCACCAGGATTCCAACACAACTTGTTTCATCAAAATCTGAGTTCATATGAGTGAGTTATGGTCTACTATTCGTTTTCCCAAACAGGTAAAAATTGTGCAGAACAGTGACAGACTGATGACTTGGTAGTCCATTCAGCACCTCAGGAATCTTCAGGGAATATTCTCCAATTTTTCAGCCAGTGACACTATGACAAGTGTCATCTCCAGATTTGCCAATGTTGCTTGGGGAAGTTGAATATTTCTCCTATTTCCTAAGTTTGATCTCGCATCAGTAGTTTAGTAGCGGGGGACATAAGGCAACAGCAAATGATTTGTGATTTGCAATTGCGCGGTAAGTAACGAGGTGATAAGGTGGGTCCTACCAATCGCATTGGGGGTTTTTTATAAGCAGACAACATAAGCGTTAACAAGGTGTTGAAATTTCAATGTGATATATCACATCAGGGTATCGCAATCACAAGACAAAGCAGGCAACATAGAATGATTGATAGCAGTGCTGCGATCTGCGATAAGTGACTGCGCTGCGATCTTCAATCTGTGATAAGTGACTTTGGTGCTATCTACAATCTCTGATAAGTGACTGCGATGCGATATGAGGAGTTTTAAATGCATTTAAACCAAGTTTTAATATGTAATACGTGGGTTATGGTTATGTTAATATGAGTTTAACGATAAGTGCAGGTTAGCACTAAATGCACTTAACCCCACTTATCACCCACTTAATCAAATATTAAACTCGCGCTTATCCTAATTAAGATCACTTATCTTGGTGGTGCCTTTGGTGGACCCACTAGATTTGGCGGAAGCTCCACATTTAGTGGAGTTAACTCGCAGACATCTAGATTTAGTGGAGAAAAATTAGGAAAACATGGTTTTGTCATAAATGAGGCAATTTTCGACCAATTTAAGCTCAGGAAGAGTCATTCTTGGTATATTTTGATGTTTTGGAGCCATTGGAGTAGGTTTAAGAGGAAACAGGAGACTGTAAACAATTTTTTTGCACAATTTAAGCTAATACAAAGGCCCACACTATGAAGCTGGACTAAGGAGATGTAGCCCAGGAGGGGTGAGCTCCTTCATCAAATACTTGTGTATTTGTCTCTGTTATTTGTGTTTGCTGTGTTTTATTATGCTCCTATTCAACATTGAGTTTCCATGATTTTAAGTTCATGAAATACACTTAATCTCACCAAGTTCAATGAATTTTTAATCATAAACACATGTATAAACCCTTGTATGATAAGCAAACCAAAGAAATTTCATGTTAATTATGAAAGTGATATTAGCTCAAAATTAAATAACAATCAATTTCAGATCAAAAAGTGATTTCAAATTAGTATCATAGCGGAGGTCTCATCCTGGATTTGTGATAGTGACTGGTGAGGCTACATGTGTGGTTCCAATTGAGTGTGGAGTTGTCATCCATAATGCAGAGTTGTTCGATTGAAAGAATTTTTAGTTCCTATGCGTGGATCCTCTTGAAGAAAGCCATCGATCAGTGGAGAGGTCTGTGATGATAGCCTCGTGGAGCCGAGATCCATGTCACACCATTGATTTATGATTGAAATAGAGTGGGATCATGAGTATGTGTGAGGTGCGTGCATCATCTTGAAGAAGGGTCGAGTGGTGATTGTATTGAGAAGTAGTCACTAGCTTCATGTTAGGATTTTTCATGTTTGAGCCATTCGTTGGTACCAATGACGTATACAATCAACTTCTTCCACCTCCCTTTGACTGTGCATTTCAATTCTATTTTTTTTAGAGCAGTTGTTATTTAATTGGATGCATGTGCGAGGATTCCGTTTATATGATCTGTCTTTTCTCGAGTTGGAAGCATTGAAGGAAAGTCGAACGAGCCTCATATTGGGCCGTCTGATGCATGAAAGGTCGAAAAAGCCTGATTTATTGGTGTTAAGGTTTCAAAAAAAAAAAATGGAGACTTAACGAGTGTGTTAAGCAGTGGGCCTCTGCACTGCTATTTTGAGCAGCTGACTTGAGCATTTGTGTGGTGAGTTAACTTTCGGGTATCAACGTTTCTATTGTAATTTACCTGCTCTGCACTGATAGGAGTGATGGTCTGAGTTCAATATAAAAATAAATTATTGATTGGACATGGCTCGTGCATTTGCTTGACCCGTCTGTGATTGTCATTTTGTTTTGGAGTAGTCTACTCTTCTACGAAATGGAGCCTTGTACAGCGACAAAGTTCGGTGATGGAACACTTCCTGCCTCGCCTCCCACCGAGCTCAAACTTCCGTCACTCTTAGTGGGCCCCACTCCCCTCCGCTGTTTGCCTCCTCCACCCTGCTCCCCTCCTCTCTGCCATCAAACTACCAAATGGAGCACCAACCTGTACATGTTGGTTTTTTAAAATTTGAATTCTTGAATTATTTTGCGCTCCATTTGGATTTGTTGCATGAGGTATGTTCTGCATCCGTGCCATGAGGCCTGTTCTATTCAATTCTCCTTTTTTATCGATTTCTCTAAAATTTTCCATGTAAATCGGGTTTTCTGCAGCTACACAGAGAGGCTGGAATTCGGTTGGAAGAGGCTTTACAAATTGGGTCTTTTGCAGCTACACAGAGAGGCTGGGAGACGGTCGTTGAGGTAATATTCATTTTTTCTTCAACATTTTCTCTAATTTTCATATGAACATATTTTATCATGAATGTTTATTTTATAAATATTCTATAATGGATGCATATAAATTTTTTCCTGTAGGTGCTGGAAAATGATTTTCCAATGCCTACAGGAAAATATTTGTAGGTGTTCCTATGTTTTTCTTGACCTCCTACCATAGTTTTTCTTCACGATCAAACCCACAATCCCCAAAAGCTCTCAGAAATTTTAGAGACTTGAACTTGAGATCTTCCCTAATCTCCTTTATTGAGAGATCTGTCTTTATATGTTTGATCCCCTTGCAATCCTCTTCTCATCTGCTTAGATTCCCTATGGAACATTTATGTAAAGAATTCATGGTACCCAATTTAGCACCTCATATTCAAAATGATTAAGCTAGATGGGAAAGCTTTGTATTATGAGTATTTATATGTTTGTATTATGGGTTTCATAATTTTAGGGTTTTTTTTTATAATTTTTTTTATTCAAAATGATTAAATTAGCTGGGAAAGCTCTATACTACCCATTGGAAATCCCAAGCTGCCCACTGTTAAGTTACTCAAAGGTGTCCAAAAATGAATTTGATGCTCCTTTTACAGGTTCTACATCCCCATAAAATATGTGCATCATAGTTGATCACATCAACTGCGTCCACATCACCAACATTCATGAGTTGTCCTGTGGAAAATAACCCAAATGCCTCCTGGTTTTATTCCCAAATCTCCACGTTGCGGTCCGTTTTCCTTTTATTAAATACTAGGAACTATCACTAGAATTCCACAACTGAAACTAGAGATGTTGCACCGTTTCACCTATTCAATCTCGGGAAGAGTATTTTTCACACAAATATCGTAATGTAAATAAAAATGTTGCCACTCTTTTTCCACGTACTTTACAAATTTTTTGTTGTAATGGAGGAATTGCTAATAGTTTAGTGTTTGACTTTGAAATAGGTTTTATATTTTTCAACTTTTTCTCCTTTGTCACTTGACTGTCATCAATAATTCTACTGAATATGTTATTTGTGTCAAACTGATTATTCTGATGCAGCTGTCAAGGCTCTTTGTTTCTCCCATCCTTGTATATTTGTACCTTTGGATATGTACACCATTCTTGGCATAACCTTTCCAAGTTGCAACATTGAAGGGCCTAATGCATCTAGCTTGGCTCATTTCAGTAGCTCTGCTTGTATGCCAACTTTTATCAAAATGGTGTCATTAGCACTTGTTTCTACAATGTCAGTGCCATTTCACTTCCCACTTGCATAAGATATATTTTCTTAGCTCTAATGAAAAATGTCACTTAGTTCGATTTCACATAAATGATCTGGTAAGCCTCATCCTCTTGTCATGTTGGGTTTATCTTCAAAAATGCTTAGGTTGGTTGATCTGCTAATGTTGTATTTTTTGATGCACTGTTGCTTGTATCTTTCTAGTTCTTTACATTGTTTTTATTTTCTCTTTAAGTTCTTCACGGGTTAGACTCTAGGGGGTGAGAATACTTGCATATTGTAGCTTGATTTCTGATTTTGTCAAAACCTATTTTTCTTCATAGCGTTTTTGAACTACTCTTTCAAATATTATTCAAAAAGACATAAAACTATTTGAAACAAATATTTTTTCAAGGGACGCAAAATATTCACAGCCCAAATGTTGCAGATCTAGGTGCAAGGCAGTTAAAAAAGGCCCTTCTTTTCCATTTTCTTACCATTGCAAAACAACATTTCTTTCTTTTTCTCTCTCTTAGAGGCCTCTTGTAGTCTAGTGAATTATTTTGGGCCTGCTTTCATCTCATCTGCTCAAAATTTTGATTGTGTGTCATTCCAAGTATCTCATGCTTTTCTTTTCCAAACAAACCTGTCTTTTCCAAACCCCCATCGGGCATTTTAACAAACTTTATTTTGATTGTATTCAATGAAGTGAGGTGCTCTGCAGCTTTGGTAAAGTTAGGGAGTTCATGTGTGCAAGGTGTCTTGATTTTAGCGATTGAATCTGTCACATTGAGTATGGAAACTAACATGTGTACATTTGAGCTTCTAAATTTTATAAACCTAAGTTACAAACATCTCCTATTTAATGATAATACTAAAAAAAATGTTTCCCAACTGGGAATAGTTCCAAATATACAAGTTCTTTCACAACCTTCAGGCCCAAGATTAAAGGGATTAGGTCCTACATTCTTCCATGGGCACATGTCAAGAGTTGAGGTAGATTTGCAAGGATACATATGTTAAATATGTTTAATCAAGGCTTGAAGAGACACTTAGACAAGTGACATCTTCAAATTCAGTAGGCTTTTCAAATAAGGTTGGAAATATGACCTTACTTCCAATCAATAATAATTTTTGTTTCATAAAGAGAGTTTCTTTCTTTTTCTCTTTCTCCTAGAGGCCTCTTGTAGTCTAGTGAATTCTTTTTTGCCTGCTTTGATCTCATATGCTCAAAATTTTGATTGTGCATCATTCCAAGTATCTCATGCTTTTCTTTTCCAAATAAACTTGTCTTTTCCAAACCTTGATTGGACATTTTAACAAACCTAATTTTTATTTTATTCAAGGAAGTGAGGTTCTCTACAACTTTGGAAAATTTAGGGAGTTCATGTGTGCAAGGTGCCTTGATTTGATTGATTGAATCTGCCACATTGAATATGGAAACTAACATATGTACATTTGAGCTCCTAAATTTTATAAACCTAAGTTATAAGCATCTCCTATTTAATGATAATACTAAAACAAATGGTTCCCAACTGGACATAATTCCAAATATACAAGCTCTTGTACAACCTTCAGGCCTAATATTAGAAGGATTAGTTCCTACATTCTTCCATGGGCATGTGTCAAGAGTTGAGGTAGATTTTCAACGATACATATGTTAAATATGTTTAATTAAGGCTTGAAGATGCACTTAGACAAGTAAAATATTCAGATTCAGTAGGATTTTCAAAGAAGATTGGAAATATGACCTTGCTTCCAATGATATGTCATTATATTCAACTAATGAATTGTACAAACGGTTTCTTGTTCACACGGGATTGAGTCTACAAATGTTTTTCAATCAATATAGGTGTTTGGAATCATGAGGATTATGAATCTACTTTCTAATCAGTTCAATGAGGATTGGCAAGTATACTCTCTCACAAGTGTTGCGGATGAATTAATTAACCGATCTGCACTTTTTACCTCAGATGCTTTAACTTTTACTTATATGTAATTACTAGTTATCACATTATTTACCATATAAATGCCTACTTGTTTGATATTAATTTATTATTGTTTTATTTTCTAGGTTTTCTAAGTGTAGACAATGGTGGAAAAGTGGACATTGTGCATCAAATTTTCCTACCATCCAAATCCTGGACAAGCCACATTTAAATATGTTCTTTATAATCTGGCACGAAATCATGTCATTCATACAAAGATAGATGTACATGGGAGGAAAACTAATAATGAAGCCTACTATATTGCCCTTGTTGAGGGCTTAAAAGAGGAAAAAAACATTGTTTTCAATGATATTTCATTTTACATGAAATCACAACTCATCTGCAATAAACTCAATGACATCTACAAAGTTTGAAAATCTAATTTAAAACCCCTATACAAGGAAGAAATAATGTGGAGCTCTCAGTTTAAATCTTTCAGCATACAATGGCTTGTAGAAATTCATAGGATGTCCACTGATATACTAGTGGAAGGAATGTCAAGTGTAGATGTAGGTGTCAGAGATGACACCAGATCACGATCTATTGCAAGTGAAGTCATCAATCAACATCATTATAATTCTCAAATATGTGAATGTGTTATTCTTATCATTTTCCTTTGGGCTATCATTGCATGGTTCTTTCACTAGAGAAGAACCTATTGTAATATTTCGATGGTTCACGATATAATAGATGAATCTTTGTGAGGGTATAATGATTTTCTGTTGTGTTATTTTAACATGTTTCATGAACCTTTTCAACCCCCAATTCATTATTGTTGTTAAAAGGACAAATATTTGACACTAGGCATTACATTATTCAATGTTGTCATAATAACCATGCATGTACACCATTATTTTTGTTCATGGCTATTTGGTTTTCTTTTTACTTCCTTGGGATCTAACATATCCTATATTAACATGGGCATTTTTGAAAATAGTAAAAAAAAAAACTTAAATTTTTTTTTGACACTCTATAGTAGGAATGATTATACACCCTTCTACTCAATTGGGAAACTATGTGCTTATCATTTTGATTGTCACATGATAAATACATGGAAGAATGACATGGAATAAAATCAACCATGGTGACAATATAAGTTTTATGCATTAAGAAAAAAGAAACACTTAAGGCCAACTAGAAACAACCAAATAATACACAAATAAAAATAAGAGACAAGTAAGTAAACCAAGAGATTTAAAGGGGCTATTCTCTCAATTGGAGCTTGCGTGATGAGGTCCTAAGTAAACTGTAAATATGTGGGTGGGATATTTACCCTCGCTTCCTACTTAATGTCTCAACACCCACAAAAAATACCCTTAATTATTTGTGGGCACCCTTCATGTTTATCTCTTTCCTACAATAGTGCAACTAATCCTAATTTTAAAACAAAAATAGGCATTAATTGGAAAATATCGACACACATGATCATAAATTTCCCATCATTACTAAAATTAGGAATTTTGTTTGTATTTATCATGTGACAGTTAATATGATCAAGGGAATGGAGGATGTCAACGTGATACTTATGGTAATTGAGTAGTGTTCTGCATAGGAGGAACTCCATGTGCCAGTAAAGATTTTATTTTTATGTATATATATTAAAATGGGAATCAATGTGCCTAGTGTCTATAACCCAATCATCCAACTCAACAAGAACATATGTTTCTAAGGGTTGATGTCTGTGGAAGGATATTTCTCCCTTGGCATGAGGTATATCTTATTGGATGGGGCATGGCGTGAGGTCACGGAAGTGGGAGGAAAATTCCTCCAAATGGTGATGCACATGCATACTACCCATGTGGGCCCCTCTTGATGGGTGATAATGATTTTCTTATTCTTATTCTTATATGTTTTTATTGGGATTATGTATCTTTTATGTGAGTTTGGATCTTTCAGTATTCCTTAGTTTGAAAGGTTAATGTGAATTCCTTGGTTTAAGGTTAATATGAATCTGGAGCATTTTTTTTTTAGTTTTGTATGGAGGGTTAAACTTTAGTTTTGGTTTTTCTCCTCTTTCCTCCAGTTGTCTCCCTCATGGAGGTGGTTTCCCTTGGAATAAGTTTTGAAGCTACTTGATTCTCTTTTGCTGAGCTTCCTTGATTTTTTTTTTTGGTTGATGAGGTTTTAGTTGTCATGACCTTTTCCTTATTTTCTCCTGCCTTTATAAATTCTCTTAAGAGTTTTGGTGAATTAAACTGTGGATTCTTTATCTGTGGTGGGTTACCTAGAGGGAATGTGTAATATTTCTAATTAGCGACAGCTAATTGGAATATTCGATTTTGTATAGTTTTGTCGTCTAAAGTTTGTAAATAAATAAAAAGTGAGTAGAGAGGGTCTAACTCACTTAAGTGAAATAAAACATCCTCCTAGTAGCACAACGTTATGACTTAAGGGGAGCCAAGGGGGGCCAAACACCACGTAGAGGGGACCCACGTACACTCTAGAAGCTTCTGCGCAGATGAGGATGAGCACGTGGAGGAGAGAGAGGCTACGTTGGGGTTTTGGAGGGAAACCAACGTTATAAAAGATGGAGAAGCCTGCTCATTTGATTCATTCTGGAGTTGATGATTTTGAGCTAGACGTTTGTCTTCTTGAGCACGCTGGCTGTTTAGCCTGTCTGCAGCACTGTTTAGTGCATTGAGTGTCTCCGGTAGGAGATCTCGCCCTTAGCCCCGAGGGACTTCGAGTGCCTGCTCGGGCAAGGTTAGTTCTTCAGTATTTTGTGAGTAGTTTGTTGTTTGGGTTTGTTGCGGAGCTAGAGCTTATAGAGACTGCGCAGTCACTGGGAGAGAGGACGCAGTCCCCTTTTGGAGGTGCTCCGGATCGGGGTTTCTACAAGAGATTCAGCCGAGATTTTGACCAGAGGGTCAGCCTTTGCCCACAGGAGGATTTTGGCGGAGTTTGAGGCGGTGTTTCAGCTATTTCCATTTAGCCTCTGCCCAGAGCCTTGGAGGCCAGCGTAATTCCCTGAGGAGGCATTTTCTAGTGATTTTCGGGGGTTGGCCATTTTTGATATGGGGTCTGGGTTTTGTCCGGGTTGGTGAGTAGAGGAGGTTTGCAGATTTTCAGCTCATTCCGGAAAGGGGATCAGCCCCTAGTCTTCAGTCCATTCCAGCAGTAGCAGCTACACGGCAGTTTTCCAGCAGTTGGGACGCAGTTCATAGAGCAGCCATTTCCTGTATTTTCTGAGAGTGTTTCGTCACTTGCCTTGAGCAAGATTAGGTGCCATCACTCTGATCACCTATTGTACTTCATTATATTTCTCAGATTAATAAAATGGCTCAGCATTTCCTCTCTATGTTTTCTGGATGAGTTGTCGTAATTTCTTTCTCTGTTATTATATGTCTGTTGCACTGTTATTTATTTATATTTCTGAGCATTCTAGTTCTATACCACTTGGTGTGTTTATCTTTCACTCTTAGACAGAGTCTGGAAAGGGCCAGGTAGCCTCCGGATCTCGTCCTCTTTCAGAGGCGGAATATCCGGTAAATTCCCTCCCAGTCCATCTCTGGTTGGAGTTTGCCGTGTTTTAGAGATATCCCCAAAACGGGATATTACAGTGGTATTAGAGCATAGTTCTGGCTCAGCCTGTGGAGCTAGTGGTCTATGACACTGGGGAAAAGACCATATATTTGTTATAGCAAGAAGTACAGAGACCGTGAGCGTAGGTTGGAGAACACCTACGGAGAGGGAGACTGTGTTCGAGTGGTGAACACAGAACAAAAGAAGCCTGTGTTAGATTCAGAGTTGGGGATTCCGATGGTAGACGAGGACGGGAAGAGATTTGCGGACCAGCTCCTCAAATCAGTACAGGAGTTAGTCAGACAGGTTGAGGTGATGGGTCAGAGGTTCACCGCTGTAGAGGCTAGACAACGTGAGACCCCGCAGGTTTTCTAGGTTGGAGAGGGATCAGGTACATCTCACCATTTGCCGGAGCAGGGTGCTGCTCAGCGTGATACTCCTCAGCCGATGGCTTCACGTGCACCTACCCGCTCTACCATGCCCACTTTCCTAGGAGCAGATACAAGGGCAGGAGCCCAGCAGGAGGCAGAGCCTGGACACTTAGATGAGTATTTTGCAGAGTATCAGGCCTACGGGCAGGAGCTCAGGGATGCTCTCACATTCAGAGATTTTGTGCAGCTCCAGCAGGACAGTAGACCCCGCGACCATCATAGAGGGCACCGACATTATCATGATGGAGATTCCCACAGTGCCTCTAGCAGGTTTCATTTGCCTACGTTTGATGGATCATCAAACAGTTCGGCAAAGTCTTGGGTGGAGAAGCTGGACATCTACTTCTAGCTTAACCAGATGTCGAAGACAGAAGCCATCAAGGTGGCGACATTACATTTGGATGGTGAGGCCCAGGACTGGTGGTTCCATGGGATGGTTACACTCGGACACTCTACAGTGACGACATATGCCGAGTTTACGAGGAGGTTGATGGAGCGTTCTGACCGGAGGGATCCGGAACAACATTTTGTTGAGCTGACGAAGCTCAAGCAGACAGGGAGCCCAGAGACATACATCGCAGATTTCTTGAGGGTTTCGGTGATGGTGCCAGATCTATCCGTGACATGGATGATCTATATGTTTGTGGAGGGATTGGCAGAGCCACTTCGAGGTCTAGTCAGATCTACTAGACCAGCTACACTCCAGGATGCTATCAGCAGGACCAGGGACTTACAGGATGCATTGCCCAGGACGCGGACACCTTACCCCCAGAGATAGGGCTTCCAGCCCAAGGGGAAGGATGTGAGGGTTCCTCCTCCAAAGGGGAATCCGGGACGGGCACAGATAGATGATGATGCCAGGAGGGAGTTGAGGAAGAAGCGGCTGTGCTTCACTTGTCAGGAGCCGTGGGCACCAGGGCATAGGTGTGCTGCTGGCAAAGCACACTTCATTGAGGTCTTCTCCGATGATAGTGGGGAAGAGGATGAGGAGGAGGATGAGGAGGCAGGAGATAGTCAGACAACCCAGGATCAGTTGCCACCTCCACCTCCAGGGACAGGAGGTGCAGCTTTTGCACCCACAGGAGGGAACCTTGCCGCCTTGCGAGGATTTCCCAAGTATTTGACGCTGCGTGTACGAGGGACAATACGTGGCTAGCGAGTGTCAGTTTTGGTTGACAGTGGGGCAACCCACAACTTCATTGATGCACAGATGGTCGAGCGGAGAGGTATACCGACCGAGAGCTTTGACGGATTTTCAATGTTTGTCCCAGGAGCCCAGACGATGCAGTGTTTCGGTATGTTCCGGAGTTGGCAGTGACGATGGGTACCTAAACCGTGACCGATCACTTTTTCGTGGTCAACATACCAGATACCAATGTGGTATTGGGTGTTCAGTGGTTGATTACTCTGGGGAAGGTCACCACGGATTGGGAGGCCTTAAAGATGGAGTGGGATGACAAGAAGACCGGGAAGCATGAGAAGATCCGCGGGATGCACACTTACCCACCTCAGACAGTTTCGGCACACCGGATGGAGGCAGATTTCCGGAAGGGAGACATAGAGTGGGCGGTTGAGTTGCGGGCATCAGAGGCAGAGACCATCGGTCGAGCAGTTCATCCTGATATACAGGCCATCCTTGACAGGTATGATGCAGTGTTTGGGGATATACCACCAGGTCGGCCACCGGACCGAGGGTTTGAGCACACCATTGAGCTTGAGCAGGGCATTCAGGCGGTGATCACTACCCCCTATAGGCATCCCAAAGCCTATCGGGATGAGATTGAGCGTGCCATCTAGGAGTTGCTGGCTCTTGGGCACATCAAACCGAGCACGAGTCCGTTTGCTTCTTCCGTAGTGTTGGTGAAGAAGAAGGACGACACCTTGAGGATGTGCATTGATTACAGGGCCCTGAACAAGAAGACCCTGAAGAACAGGTATCCTATACCCAGGATCGATGAGTTGATGGATGAGCTGAGAGGAGCCAAGTTCTTCTTGAAGATTGATTTGAGATCAGGGTACCATCAGATTCGCGTGAGGGAACAGGACATTCCCAAGACCGCCTTCAGGTGTCATTATGGGCACTTTGAGTTTTTGGTTATGCCTTTTGGGCTAACCAATGCACCAGCTACTTTTCAGTCTTGCATGAACCATATCTTCCGCAGTCATTTGAGGAAGTTTGTATTGGTCTTCTTCGATGACATACTCATATATAGCAGGACTTGGGAGGAGCATCTCCAGCATATAGAGGCAGTACTACGCATCTTGGAAGAGCAACAGCTCTATGCTAAGCTCTCCAAGTGTGAGTTTGGGATGACGGAGATGTTAAATTTGGGTCACATTATTGGAGTGGACGGAGTGAGGGTCCACGAGGAGAAGATTAGAGCCATCAGAGATTGGCCGGAGCCGAGGAACGTGACGAAACTTTGAGGGTTCATTGGGATATGTACCTATTACAGAAAGTTCGTCAGAGGTTTCTCACAGCTTGCTGCACCCCTTACAGATTTGACGAAGAAGGGGGCATTCAGTTGGTCAGATACAGCGCAGCGAGCCTTTGATAGGCTCAAGGAGGTGATGAGTAGCTACCCCGTGCTTGCATTGCCGGATTTTATGCAGCCATTTGTCTTGGAGTGTGATGCGTCGGGAGAGGGGATCGATGCAGTATTGATGTAAGGGGGACACCCTATAGCTTTCGAGAGCCGAAAGCTCCTTCCGCATGAGAGGTTGTATTCTATATATGACAAGGAGATGTTGGCCATCATGCATGCCTTGGAAAAATTCCAGCAGTATTTGGTAGGGAACAGGTTCAGGGTGAGGACTGATCACAACAGCCTCAAGTTCTTTTTGGAGCAGAAGTAGCTACAGGAGAGGCAGCAGAAGTGGATCAATAAGATCCAAGAATATGACTTTGACATTGAGTATGTCAAGGGTAAGACTAACATGGTAGCAGATGCCCTTTCACGTAGACGAACCACGTTATCTCTTATGAGCTTTGATACAGATTGGAGGGCTCGACTTTTAAGGAGTACCCAAAGACAAGATCAGCATGAGGTATGGATGGACATGTAGCGATGGACAGGTGCACAAGGAAAATGATGAGATCATCTACTACAGGGACAGGATCTTCTTGACTAAGGGATCTCAGCTTAAGAAGAAGATACTCCAAGCATCACATGATTCTCCATTGGCAGGCCATCAGGGGTTTACCAAAACCTATAGGGCCATTAGAGAGAGGTTCTCATGGAAGGGCCTCAAGGAGGACGTACTCCAGCACATCAGGGAGTGCGATGTTTGTCAGAGGAACAAGGGGGAGATGAGCCATCCCGCAGGATTGTTGCAGCCTCTTCCCATTCCGGAGGGGAAATGGGAGAGCATATCGATGGATTTCATCACAGGGTTGCCCATGGTACAGGGCAAGGATTGTATCTTTGTCGTCGTTGATCGGCTGACAAAGTATGCGCACTTTTTCGCCATATCCGCGCATTACACAGCAGCACAGGTGGCCGAGCTGTTCTTCAGAGAGGTTTTCAGGCTGCATGGTCTTCCTAAGACCATCATCAATGACAGGAACAGCCGCTTCATGGGCGGATTTTGGCAGGAGCCTTTCCGGCTGGTGGGGACAGAGTTGACACCGAGTACCAGTTATCACCCACAGACGGATGGACAGACGGAGATAGTTAACAAGTGGCTGGAGGGCTACTTGCGTAACTATGTCAGTGGGCAGCAGCGAGCATGGTTGAGATGGTTGCATTTGGGGGAGTACTGTTACAACACGACACATCACATGTCCATTGGTATGTCACCGTTTTATGCTTTGTATGGGTATCATTCCTTATCTTTTGCTGATGTGATGTTCGGTGCTAGCAAGGCTCCTAGAGCCAATATTTGGATCCAAGAGAGTCAGGACAATCTCCGAGCTCTCAAGGACAATATGGCTACACCCCACGTAATCCGAAGGGGTATTGTATGCCTGGCTGCAGGTCGGGTGGAGAGACAGTTTGGCAGTAGGAGACTTGGTCATCCTACTGCCATAAACGCATACTCTAAAGTCATCGCCGGGCTGCATGAGCCGAGAAGCTCAAGCCTCGCTTTACGGGCCATACAGGTGATACGCAGGATTCAGCCATGGGAGGAGTTGGAGCCCGCCCTGCTGCGCAAGATCCACAACATTTTCCATGTCATTCCCGAAGAAGGCGCTGGGTAGCAGATGTTGATAGAGGAGCTACCACCTACACATGATGAGGGGCACTTGGTGTTGCAGCCAGAGGCCATTATTGATACCAGGGAGAGGCAGTTACGGAGCAGGATGGTCCGGGAATTCCTGGTGAGGTGGAAGAATTCGTCGGATGAGGATGCCACTTCGGAGAGCGAGAAGATTTTGTAGCATCCATCACTTTAGTTGCTTGAGGACAAGAAACATTTTGCCGGGGGAGACTGTAATATTCCTAATTAGCGACAGCTAATTGGAATATTCAATTTTGTATAGTTTTGCCGTCTAAAGTTTGTAAATAAATAAAAAGTGAGTAGAGAGGGTCTAACTCACTTAAGTGAAATAAAACATCCTCCTAGTAGCACAACGTTATGACTTAAGGGGAGCCAAGGGGGGGCCAAACACCACGTAGAGGAGGGGACCCACATACACTCTAGAAGCTTCTGCGCAGATGAGGATGAGCATGTGGAGGAGAGAAAGGCTACGTTGGGGTTTTGGAGGGAAACCAACATTATAAAAGATGGAGAAGCCTCCTCATTTGATTCATTCTGGAGTTGATGATTTTGAGCTAGACGTTTGTCTTCTTGAGCACGCTGGCTGTTTAGCCTGTCTGCAGCACTGTTTAGTGCATTGAGTGTCTCCGGTCGAAGATCTCGCCCTTAGCCCCGGGGGACTTCGAGTGCCTGCTCGGGCAAGGTTAGTTTTTCAGTATTTTGTGATTAGTTTTGTTGTTTGGGTTTGTTGCGGAGCTGGAGCTTATAGAGACTGCGCAGTCATTGGGAGAGAGGACGCAGTCCCTTTTGGAGGTGCTCCGGATCGGGGTTTCTACAAGAGATTCAACCGAGATTTTGAGCAGAGGGTCAGCCTTTGCCCACAGGAGGATTTTGGCGGAGTTTGAGGCGGTGTTTCAGCTATTTCCATTTAGCCTCTGCGCAGAGCCTTGGAGGCCAGCGTAATTCCCTGAGGAGGCATTTTCTGGTGATTTTCGGGGGTTGGCCATTTTTGATATGGTCTCTGGGTTTTGTCCGGGTTGGTCAGTAGAGAAGGTTTGCAGATTTTCAGCTCATTCCGGCAAGGGGATCAACCCCTAGTCTTCAGTCCATTCCAGCAGTAGCAGCTACACGGCAGTTTTCCAATAGCTAGGACGCAGTTCATAGAGCAGCCATTTCCTGTATTTTCTGAGAGTGTTTCGTCACTTGCCTTGAGCAAGATTAGGTGCCATCACTCTGATCACCTATTATACTTCATTATATTTCTCAGATTAATAAAATGGCTCAGCATTTCCTCTTTATGTTTTCTGGATGAGTTGTCGTAATTTCTTTCTCTGTTATTATATGTCTGCTGCACTGTCATTTATTTATATTTCTGAGCATTCTAGTTCTATACCACTTGGTGTGTTTATATTTTACTCTTAGACAGAGTCTGGAAAGGGCCAGGTAGCCTCCGGATCTCGTCCTCTCACAGAGGTGGAATATCCGGTAAATGCCCTTCCAGTCCATCTCTAGTTGGAGTTTGCCGTGATTTAGAGATATCCTCGAAACGGGATATTACAAAATGTGTCTACTGACACTGTTCAGTTGGAAGATTTTAATAAGAAGAATAACAAGGGTAAGAGACTGATTCTGGATGGTATTAAATACCGTGCCATTCCTCATGTGAGAGGAAAGAAACTTGCTCATGAGATATCGACAACCTTGACCAATCTCTACCAGAGTACCAATGAGAACAAAAAATGGTCCTAACGGAGAAGCTGAAGGCCATTAAGATGGCAAACACTGATAGTGTTACTGCATACCTCACAAAGATCACTAATGTGAGAGATGAGTTGGCAACAGTTGGAGAGGTCATTCCACCCATTGAGTTGGTGCGGATTACAATGAATGGCCTTCCTAGTACATGGCTGAACTTTGTTGATGGGATTGGTTCACAGGAGACCCTTCCCACTTGGGAGAGGTTGTGGAATGATTGCATATAGAATGAAATCAGAAAGAACAAGCTTGTGGCGGCCAAACCAGTTAAGGAGGATGACAATGTAGCATTGTTAGCAGTAGGAAAAAAAGGAAAAGGAAAGAAGCAAGCTTCCACGAGTGGTGGTGGGGGCAAAGGCAAAGGCAAAGGTAAGCAGGTGAACACGCAGAAGGACTATTCCAAGGTGAAGTGTTGGAATTGTCAAAAGATGGGACACTATGCAGTTGTGTGTCCGGAGAAGAAGAAGAAGGGAAAGAACAAGACCATGGCAGCATCAGCAGAGATAGAGGAATTTTCAGAGAGCTTTGACCGGGATTTTGGGTTCATTGCTTGTGAGTCCACTAGTGCAGAATCACTTGCCACGAAGGTTGAGAGGGAGTGTGCATTTCCCTCCACTAGCAGAGCATCTTCAAGTATTTGGTATGTTGACAGTGGGGCTTCACGTCATATGACAAGAGTCCATGAGTACTTCTCAGAGCTTTCAGAAAGTGGCACTGATATAGAGGTAGTAATCGGAGATGACAGCGTTGTTAGAGCACTCGGTGTGGAGACATTGACATTTGATAGGGAACCCAAACCTCCCTTGAAGGTGTCAGATGTTCTATGTGTGCCAGGGATGAGGAAGAACCTTATATCCATCTCAGTATTAGAGGACAAAGGGTGTGAGGTATTGTTCAGGAAAGGACAAGTGCTTATATATCTCAGGGGCGCTCCAGCTAATTCAGCTAGAGTGATTGGTGTACGCCATGCAAAGGTGTACAAGTTTGCATTTAAGCCCCTTTTGGAATTGAGCAGTAGTACCGGCAGCAAAGCTAGCAGTTCAGAGCTGTGCGAGATTTGGCACCGCGGGATGGGGCACATGTATCATGGGGCCTTGAGGACATTGCAGGAGATCACTACAGGTGTGCCACATTTCAATTCTGATCACCTAGATACATGCAGAGGATGTGCTATGGGGAAGTTTGCCAAATCCCCCTTTTCCCAACAGGGACAGCAGATCGACTAGGATTCTTGATTTGATTCATACCGATGTGAGCAGTCGGATGTCTCATGTTTCCTTGAGTGGATATGAGTACTATGTTTTATTCATTGATGATCACTCTAAGAAGACGATCACTCCAAGAAGACCTGGATTTATTTCTTGAAGACCAAGAGTGAGGTCTTCAAGTGGTTTCAGGAGTTCAGAGCTCTTGTGGAGACTCAGACTGGGCGGAAGATCAAGTCCCTCAGGTCGGACAATGGAGGGGAGTACACCCTTGGTGAGTTTGTTGATTATTGTGCAGAGGCGGGCATCAGGAGGGAGTTCACAATTCCTTACAACCCCCAACAAAACTGGGTTACGGAGAGGAAGAACAGATCCATTGTTGGGGTTGCCAAATCCATGCTACATGATCAAGGGTTACCATTGTTTTTGTGGGCAGAGGCCTGCAACACTACTGTATATTTGCAGAGCAGGAGTCCACATCGTGCCTTGGGGCATGTGACTCCGAAGGAGGCTTTTTCTGGGAAGATGCCTGATGTTGGTCATTTTCGTATCTTTGGGTGTATTGCATACTCCTATGTACCCAAGGAGAATAGGACCAAGCTAGAGCCCACCGCAGAGAAGGGTATCTTTGTGGGCTACAGTGAGACCTCAAAAGCATTTCAGATTTATATTCCTGCACAGAGGAGAGTTGTTGTCAGGCGAGATGTGAAGTTCGAGGAGGACAGGGCTTTCAGGAGGTCACAAGAGTTAGAGTATCTAGATCGGCCAGACCCTCAGGAGCAGTTGAGTCAGTGACAGGGATCCAGTGGGTAGGGATCAGGAGGTACATCGATTACGGTGTCAGGTCCATTAGTGAGTAGTGGCTCGCAGAGTTAGAGGGGTGGTGCTTTGGGCAGCATGCAGAGCAGTCCGCAGAGTAGTTCACTAGGTAGTCCACTAATGGACAGTTCACACGGTACTTCAGCATCTACAGGTATAGGTTCAAGCAGGAGGACCGCAAACAGACATTCAAGAGTTCAAGCTTCTGATGAGGATGAGGAGTTTCATTCTCCGGTGGGAGAAGTGTGCTCAGGGAAGAGGAAGCCCAAGTGGCTTCAGGATACCTTGAGAGAGGCCACATCTGTTGCTGGGCCGAAGAGACCGGTCAGAGAGAGCAGACCACCTAAGTAGTTCTATAGCTATATGGCAATGGTTGCCAGCATCGTTGACTCCAAGCCTTCTAGCTATGAGGAGGCAGCTAGCCAGTAGGTCTGGAGAGAGGCCATGCAGAAGGAGTATTCTTCTATCATGAAGAATGATGATTGGGAGGTGGTGTCGAGGCCTGAGGGAAAATCCGTGGTTACTTCCAGATGGCTTTACAAGGTAAAGCACGTTGCAGATGGCAAGGTTTGTGGCTAGAGGGTTCTCCCAGGTAGAGGGAGTAAACTATGAGGAGACCTTCGCTCCCGTGGCTCGATATACTTCCATTCGCTCCATTATATCGATAGCAACAGAGATGGGTTGGAAGATCCACCAGATGGATGTGAAGATCGCATTTCTCAATGGCTTCATACAGGAGGAGGTGTACATTGAGCAGTCGCATGGCTTTGAGGTGCATGGGAAGGAGTCGCATGTATGCAAGCTGAAGAAGACACTTTATGGCCTTAAGCAAGCTCCTAGAGCTTGGTACTCCAGGATTGATACTTACTTGCAGGAGATGGGTTTCACAAAGAGTGATGCAGATCCGAACCTATACTTTATTGTGATAGGTGAGGAGCCTCTCATTTTGGTGTTGTATGTGGATGACTTGGTCATTACGAGTGCAGAGAGACTCATAGAGGGCTGCTAGAGAGATCTTGCTTCGGAGTTCGAGATGAAAGACATTAGCTTGATGCATTACTTTTTGGGTTTGGAGGTGTGGCAGGAGGAGGGGCATTTCTTCCTAGGACAAGGGAAGTATAGTGTGGAAATCCTTAGCAGATTCCTCATGGAGGATTGTAGACCCATGTCGACACCTATGATCACTAACTGGAAGAAGCTTCAAGCTTCAGATTCCGAGTTGGTGGATCCCACATCGTATAAACAGTTGATTGGTTCCTTGATGTATTTGGTCAACACTGGACCAGATATATGTTTTGCAGTCAACACGATGAGCCAGTTCATGTGTGAGCCCAAGAGAGTGCACTGGGTTGCTGCAGAACACATTTTGTGGTACTTGCAGGGGACAGTGGATTATGGTCTAGATTATAGACAGGGAGATGGAGTGAGATTGGAAAGGTACAATGATTTTGATTGGGCAGGTTGTGCTTCTGATAGGAAGAGCCCTTCAGGGTGTTGTTTTGGGTTGGGTTCGGTAGTTGTGTCGTGGTTCAGCCGAAAGAAACAGTTAGTAGCATTGAGTTCAGTGGAAGCAGAGTACATGGCAGCCAGTCTAGCTAGTTGTGAGGCCATATGGCTTCGCAAGATGTTGTTTGGCTTATTTGGTCAATTGTTGAGACCTTCAGTGATTTACTATGATAATTAGAGTTGCATTAAACTCATGGAAAATTCAGTATTTCATGACAGGTCAAAGCATATCGGGATCAGATATCATTGCATCAGAGACTATGTTCGGAAGGGAGCTGTGAAGCTTGAGTATATTCCCACAGATGAGCAAGCAGCAGATATATTCACCAAAGCCTTACCACAGGGCAAGCATGTCTACTTTAGAGACAAGATGGGTGTGGTGAGGAACACTTTCCTCGGTAAGAGGGAGTGTTAAAATTTGGATACCAGAGGACAAATGGTTCCCCAAGGCTTTGATCTTTGGCCTAGGGAAAAGTGTCCAAAAGAATTTAACTTTTTCTCCTAAAGTGACTTTATAAGTTGTAAAGTCAAATCTAATTTAAAGGTGACTTTAAGTGATAAATTTACTAAGTCTAATTTTAAAGTGACTCTAATAAAGTCAATGTGAAATTAGAAAGTGAAAAGTGACTTTGGAAATAAATGACTAAGAGGGTCTTTATTAAAGTGGGGTGAATTAAAAAATAGAAAGTGAGATTTAAATGCACATTTAATCTTATAGCCCTAGATCTAAAGCTATCTCAGCCATTGGATTTAGGGATTCCCCAAAAGTCACTTAGGGCTAGGTTAAAGGAGGAAAAGGAGAGAAAAGATCATTGAGTCTTTCATGAGCAGATTGAGAGGAGGAGGAGAAGAGAGCTGGAGAAATTTTTGGGCTTGAGAAAGTGAAAGAGAGGAGCATTCAGCGAATCTGTACAGCAGAGAGAGGTTGCACGCATTTCAAGGCAGCAATCTATACAACAACAAATCAGCGTAGTTTTCGAGGTAGATTTCCGTACAGCAGCAGTGGGCACATTTTTCGAGATCTGTACAACAGCAAGGAGGCACAGATTTCGAGGAGGAGAAGCAGCTGTGGGCAACACGCATTCCGAGGTTGAGTTGGCACAATTTTCGAGGCTAAAAGAAGCTGTTGTGATTTTCGTATAGTACGTACAGTGGTACGGAATTTCTGGCATGATTTTCGAGGACATACAGCATTAAATGCTGTTATCTCCTGCTGTAATAAATTTCTGTTATTACTGTTTTGCTGATTTGGCACATTTTCCGAGGTGGAGGCAAGCACGAAAATACGAGATAAGTTTGTACATTGTTTGCTGGAATTTTTCTGTATATTTCACTTCTCTGTAAAAGCATTTTCCAGAAAGAAAGAAGAGCTTTCGAACTGGTTTTCCCCAAGAGTTGTAGGGGGTTTTTCCAGGGTCATGTTGACCAAAAATCAGCGTGTCATTTTCTGTGTGTGGTTGATATATTTTCTGAGTTTTTATTTCTGCATTTTCCAGCAAATTGAAATTTCCAGAATTTGTGTTTTTAGAAAATATTTGTTATTTCCAGCTTGTTGAATGTATGGTTATGTGAATGGGCATTTAACTGCATGGGGGTAATAAGGAGAAACTGATAACCGGGGTTGGGTAAAAATTTCTATAGTAGAGATGCGGCCATTGTCGGCAAACCTGCACAATGGAATACATCTCTTTGTCATAGGTGGGATACTTCCGGACTGTGTCTAAAAGTGTCTCACTATGATAGGCCATTGGACTGGATGCCCCTGTAGAGTAAGAACTGCCCCAATAGCACAGTTAGAGGCATATGTCTCGATATTAAATGGTTGCTGCAAGTCTGGTAATGTGAGCACTGGTGCAGAACATAGGTGATGCTTCAACTTTGCGAACGCCTTCTGTTGAGATTCAGACCAAAAGAATTTGGCTTTTGCTCCCCCGTTAATGACTTGACTCAAAGGCCAAGTGATATGAGAGAACCCCAACACGAACCTGCGGTAGAAATTGGCAAAACCCATAAATCTACAGAGTTCTATTAGAATGGTTGGGGTTGGCGCATCCCAAATGACCTAGATCTTGACTGGGTCCACATGCACCCCCTACTCATCAATGATGTATCCCAGATATCGAACCTGGGTCATGCCAAAACTACATTTCTCTAAATTGGCACACAACTTGTGTAGTCGTAGTGTTTGGAGGACCTGTCAAATGTGGTGGAGGTGCTCTTCCCAACTCTAGCTGAAGATCAGGATGTCATCCAAATACACCACCATGAATGAGTTGGTAAATGGTCGCAAGATGTTTTCCATCAGCCTCATGAAGATAGCGGGGGCATTCGTCAACCCGAAACACATGACTAGCCACTCAAAAAGGCCCTCCTTGGATTTGAAGGCAATTTTCCACACATCGGAGGGTTCGATTGGTACCTGGTGATACCCAGACTTAAGTCAATCTTGCTGAAATATTTCGCCCCCTTGAGTTGGTCCAGAAGGTCATCAATCTGTGGGATTGGATACCTATTCTGGACAGTCATCTTGTTCAACGCCCGATAGTTAGTACAGAATCTCCAAGTCCCATCCTTCTTCTGCACCAACACAATCGAGCTCCCACAGGGTGATGAACTCGATTGGATGTGACCTTTCTACAGCAGCTGCTGAATCTGCCTCTTGATTTCATCATTCTCCAGAATGGAACGTTGATAGATCATTCCATTGGTAGCAACATGCCTGGGGTCAAATCAATGGAGTGCTTGACTTGACAATGCAAAGGTACCCCTGCAGGTAAGGTGAAGATATCCCCATACTCCTCCACGACCTTGTCCATCTATTGTTGTCGTGCCAAGGAGCCCTGTCTAGAGGTCGTGGCCACGGTCTTCTTCTTGCCCTGAGGGCAGATCATTAGAAAACAAATTTCTCGGTTTTGGAAATGAGCTTACTGCATTGTTTTGCATTGATCAAAGAGATGGCAGTAGGCGATGCTACCTCTGGTATCCTGTACAAATTATTGCCCAAATTAACAATAACAGCGTGAGGCCTAGACTCATACACATCATGTCGCTTCCACAAGTATGCTTGGCCTAATAATACATCACAAACATCAAGAGGAGCAATGTCACACAATACCTCACCCGTGAAGGGCTTGATGTTGTAGGGAAGGCGATATTACTGGCTGACGCAGAGATCCTGTCCTTGGTGAAGCCACCCGATGGTGTACAGTTGTGGGTGTGTTATGGTCGGCAGGTCCAGCCGCTTCACAGCCTCTGCTGAAATGTTGTTCTTTTGGCTCCCGCTATCGACAATGAACTGCAGCGGGGAACCTTTCACCCACATCTGGGAATGGAAGAGGCGCTCCCCTTCCTCTGGATCTTTGGGTTCCTCCTTCTGGAACTTGGCGGTGGCAACAGTGGTGTTGGGTTCTACATCGATAATCTTCTTCCCTTTGTCATTCCCCTTGTCGGGTTCTCACTCAGAGTCGTAACATGCATATAATTCAGAAGCCTTCAGCTCAGCCACCAGTGACTGCTTGGCCTAACACTCACTTGTGTTGTGAGTGGAGTTCTTATGGAACTCACACCACTTTCCCGTGTCCTTTGGCTTCGCGATGTTGTTCATCTCTTGCGGCTTTGGCGAGTTGTCCTGGGCCGCCCTGCCTTGGATTTGTCCTTTTTTCTGCGGTTTGGGGGCGCCTTTCCCTTGCTTCTAATCTGCAAATCCAAAGTCTCGCTTCTTCTGTTTGAATTCCTGCTCAATCTTGGCAGCATACTGGTATGCTGCACCAAGAAAGGAGATGTTGAAGAACTCTATTTCCTCCTGAATGTATCTATGCAGACAACTGCGATACTTCAGCACCAAATGTTTCTCCAAATCTTTGATACCCAACTTTGTGTGCGGGGTATGGAACAGATTCGTCAACCCATGCACATCTTGATCCCTTTGTTGCCACAGTGTATTCGATTGTATGTACTTGTCCTCATAGCTCCCCACAAGATAATATTGTTCCTTGATGGTGTCTCGGAAAGAATTCCAACTAGGTGCGGCCGGGAACAGAGAGGGTTCCCTCTCGTCTTTTTGCTCACAGTAGGTTTCCCACCAGTCCTTGACATGGGGACGACTTTGAGGAGTGCAAAAGTAATCTTTTCTCGATTAGAAAAGTCATGAACAGAGAAATATCCTTCTAATAGATTGACCATCTCTCTATGGTGTCTGCATCTATTTGGCACTCAAATATGGGAATGTCAAAGTTTACTTGTACCTTAAAAGGAGTGGTGCCTCCAGAGTGGTTGTTGGATGAAGATGTGCCGCTAGTGGGTAGCCGTTGAAGGATATGGGCAAAGTTATCCATCATCGTGCTCCTTTGTTTCTCGAGGGCCTCCTCGAGCAATATTTTGATAGGATCGCCTACTCCCTCGTCTTTCTTTTCTTCCGCCATGGGAGGTCGTCCGGGTTTGCGAGGTTGATCTTGCAAAGGTTCAACAAGATCAAACCCTAACTCCTTATACCGTGACCTCGTTGGGGACATGTAAAGAAAGATCGAGAA